>QNQO01004715.1:0-23765 GCA_003290165.1 Berberis thunbergii | reverse complement strand
CGAAAAACAACTAACACCACGCCTATAGGCATGACCACCCCGCGCCTATAGATGAAGATCTCCAAGGCATCCAACTCCCGCATAATGATGCCCCTGTAGTAACGGTCTCTTTGGAAAGCTGGGAAGTAAAGAGATCCTTGTGGACACCAGAAGCTCACTGAACGTCATGTTTCTCTGCACTTTCCGCAACATGCAACTAAAGGAGAAAGCATTAACCCCCGATAACGTTTGATGATCGATTTCAGCGGTGAAAAACGTTTTTTGATGGGAAAAAATACAACTGACGGTGGTAGCAAGAGATAAGCCAACTCAAAAAACATTGTTTCAAGAGTTCATAGTGATCAACGCACCTTCAACATATAATGCAGTCCTAGGGAGACCCTGGATACACCAGATGGGAGAGACAATCTCCACTCTGCACCAGTGCATCAAGTACCCGATGAACCAAGTGGTCAGTATGTTAAGAGGCAATTAGGCGATCACCGAAGAATGTCAATGGATGATGGCATTGCTACCAGGCGATTCTCAGTTAGCAGCTGGCCCTGTGACCAAGATGTTTCACAATCTTGCTTGAGAAACAAGGGGGAACAACCCATCCCATACGATGAGGCACTTGTAAGCCCTCGAGGTAGGCCCAACGCTGGCCAACCTGAGGAAGAAATCATCACGGTCTAACTCGATAGCCTCTTCAACAACAGGGCTATCCAGATAGGTTCCCGCTTGAGCAAGGATCTGGCGGAATAGCTCACGAAGCTGTTACGACGGAACCATGACATCTTCGCCTGGACCATACGAGATATGGTGGGGATCGACCCGTCAATAATCACTCATCGCCTAGAGGTGGACCCCACGAGGAAAATCGTACGGTAGAAGAATATGCTCGTGGCACCAAGAGAAATACGTTCATAAATGAGGAAGTGCAACGGCTACTCAACACAAACATGATTAAGGAAGCGCGATACCCATACTGGCTGGCAAACACTGTTATTGTAAATAAGAAAAATGGAAAGTGTGTGTAAACTACACGGACATGAACAAAGCCTACCCAAAGGACAACTTCTCGCTCCCCCGCAGTGATCAAATTGTGGACACCACATCCGAGCACAACTTACTAAGCTTCATGGACGCCTACTCAGGCTACAATAAAATATTAATGCACCCCTGAATCAAGAAAATACCTCTTTCGTAACTGAGAAAGGGATATATTGTTATAGGTTGAAGTTGTTTGGCTTAAAGAACGCAAGTGCTACATACCAATGATTGGTAAACCGAATGTTTAAAGAAAAAAGGCCGAAACATGGAGGTCTACATCGACAATATGCTGGTCAAGAGCCTCCACAACCCTGACCACATAGGAGATCTCACTTAAGCATTCAACCAGCTCAAGAAATACCAAATGAAGCTCAACCCACAAAAGTGTACATTCGGAGTTGAGTCTGAAAAATTCTTAGGATATAGTAAACAAAAAGGAAATCGAGGCTCACCCAAAATTAATTCAGGCCCTTCTCGACATGAAAGCCTCTGCCAACATCAAAGACGATCAGAACCTAACCGGGAGGGTACAACAATCAACATGTTTATCTAAATCATCCGACAAGTGCCTTCCTTCTTTAAAATAAGAAGAGGAAGCAAAGGGTTCTCGTAGAACGAAGAGTGCGAACAAGCCTTTCAAAGCTTGAAAGCATACATGGGGAGTCCACAGCTACTCTCAAAGCCAGTGACGGGGGAAACGCTCTACTTATACTTGTATGTTTCCAAACACACTGTCAGCTCAACCCTCATACAAAATGATCGGGGGACCTAGAGACTAGTGTATTACGCCAGCAAAACCTTCATGGAAGCAAAGGCATACTACTTGGACCTGGAGAAGTTAGCCCTGGCACTGGTTGTATTTTTAGGAAATTAAGGCCCTATTTTCAAGCCCACTCGTAACGGTTCTAACCAAGCATCCACTCTGCTCAGTACTGCGTAAACCAGAGTTATCCGACATGACGGTTAAATGGTTAGTAGAACTCAGGCAGTTTTACATAAGCTATGCCCCAAGAACTGCCATCAAAGCCTAGGAATTGGGCGACTTCGTTGCCTAATTCACCGGTGGAAAAGAACCAAAGACAGATCAGCAGACCTCGGATTCGAGCATCCAGGAATGGACCTTACGCCGCGATGGATCATTGACAGGAAAACCAAGTGGGACCGGTATCACACTCTACTCTCCCACAGGCTTCACCCTCGAAAAAGTCGTCAGATTCGACTTTCTCGCTTCGAACAACAAGGCTAAATACGAGGCCCTCCTGTCTGAGATGAAGCTAGCCTTAGGAATAGGGATAGATCACCTAATAACATACAACAACTCAAGACTGGTAGTTAACCAAGTCAAAGAAGATTTCAACAACTAGGACCCACGCATGATAGCCTACTGCAAAAAGGTACTCTGCGCAATGAACGGGTTCAAGAGGTGCGAGCTCGTACAATGCCCTCGGGACGACAATAAAAAGCTGACACACTAGCCAGAAAAGCCTCAATCTCTACTGAAGTCTCGAGTGGTCTCATTGAATACCAAGAGTGATCAAGCCTCGATGAAGAAGAACTAGAAACGTTTGCAATTCGTAGTAGTCTGAGGGGTTGGTTCACTTTTGGGCATGCTTCATTTGCTTTGCTCTTCTTTTTGGAGACATTGGGCATGGCGCTAAAACCTTGTTCATAGATATTTTTGCTGGGACCAGTTCCGATGATTCTTTTCCAAGCCCAGACTAAACCTGGAGCCAGGTCCTAAAGTCCCTATTATATGGCCTATACGCCAGCCGAGAGGACGCTGGGCCCTCCATTTCATAGGTTCCCAGACACCCCTTTACTGAACTCATGGAAACCTCCCCTAGCCTACATTGATTTCTCAATGTTACCAATGATAGGGATCACCAACTATTCCAAAAAATAAACTCTACAAGACCGGGAAGGTTTAGTGGGAGACGCATCACCAAATTGGGATGACTTCAATCCTCGAATACATTGGAACCCGAGCCCTACCGACTTAAAGGTTGAAGCCAGAAGACTAAAAAAATAGAGCAATAAGGTACATTATCCTAAACGACAAGTTATACAGGAGATCAGTGGCGGAACTCCTACTTCGATGTCTGTTACTTTAGAGGCAAGTCAGGTCCTGGGAAAGATCCACGATGGCATATGCAAAAATATCCAGGTAGGAGAACCCTCACCCCAAAGCTTAACTCTAGGATATTATTGGCCGACAATGCACGATATGCCAAACATATTGTTCGCCAAGTGCGACAAATGTCAGAGGTTCGCGCCCATACACACACATGTCTGTCAAGCCATTGAAACCTATGACGAGCCATTGGAACCTATGACGAGCCATTGGCCATTCCCACAGTGGGGGATGGACATCGTCGCCGCTCCTAGCTTTAGTCGATAAAATGGTCCTTCTTGTGGCGGTCAACAACTTCACCAAGTGGGTCGAAGTCAAGCCCCTATCCAAGATAGGGCAGGTCTAGATAGAAAAATTCATATGGGCCACCATTGTCTGCAGATTTGGCATCCCTAGAGTATTGGTCAGTGACAACGGAATTTAGTTCGAAGGTATCAAGGTTAAAAAACTATGCAAAATTGAATATCAATCACCATTTCTTTTCGCCAGGACAAGCACAAGCCAACGGCCAAGTGGAGGTTTACCAACCGAACAATCCTGGAGGCGATCAAAAGGAAGCTTGATGTTGCCAAAGGGAAATGGGGTTCCAGAGCTGCTAGGAATACTCTGGGCATATCAGACAACTAAGAGAGTCCAATCGTAAAAACACCCTTCGCTATGGCATATGGGTCAGAAGCTGAGGTTCTGTTATAACTCAAATTGCCAACCTTCCAAATGAAAGAGTTCAGACCAGACGGTGATGACAAAACTTTACACGTTGAACTAGACCTCCTCAATGAAAGCGAGATTTAGCCTCCACCAAGATAGTTGCCTATCAGCAATAGATAGCACAATACTACAACAAGAAGGTCAAGCCACACAAATTCCAAGGTGGGCGATTGAGTACTTAGGAAGACCCAACAAAACACCAAAGAAGCCGGTGCGGGGAAGTTGAACCCAAATTGAGAAGACCCTACAGAGTAACCAAAGTCAATAGGCCAGGGACGTACTGGTTGGAAGACGTAAACGATGATAGACTTAAACGACCAAGGAATGTAGAGCATCTAAAAAAATATTATCAATAAAAATATTTACTGTTACTAAACTTCCACTACTGTCCGTTACGGCCAACTCGATTTCAAATCATCCCCTCTATGACCAGACTAGAATATTAGGCCCAACGCCTAGTCTGCCGTGTGCGGACGACGTCGGCCAAGGAAGTGGGAGTCCAGTCAGCGCTCACATGCCTGATGATGATGACTCGGCAAGGGATCACTGCTCTCCAACAGACAATGACCACTGAACTTACTATGTAAGCTTTGTAAGTTTGCGATTGATGACGACGGTTTCTGGTGCCCAATGCCTAGTCCGCTGCATGTGGATGATGACAGCTGGGGAAGTGGGAGTCTAGTCAGTGCTCATACGCCTGATGACGATGACTCACCAAGGGATCATTGCTCTCCAATAGACATTGATCGCCGAACATATCAGGTAATCTTAGTCAGTTGGCGACTAATGATGACGACTTCTCTTGCCCAATGCTTAGTCCGCTGCGCGCGGACAACAACGGTCGTGGAAGTGGGAGTCTAGTCAGTGCTCACACGCCTGATGATGATGACTCGCTAAGGATCATTGCTCTCCAACAAATAATAATCAACAAAGTTACCGGGTAAGCTTAGTCAATTTGTCACTGATGATGGCGACTTCTAGTGCCCAATGCCTAGTTCGCTGCGTGGGGACAATAACGGCCAAGGAAGTGGGAGTCTAGTTAGTGCTCACACTCCTGATGAAAACACTTGCCAAGGGATCATTGCTCTCCAATAGACAATGATCGTTGAACTTACCAGGTAAGCGTAGTCAGTTCGCGACTGACGACGACGGCTTTTGGTGCCCAAAGCCTAGTCAGCTGCATGCAGAAGATGACGATCGAGGAAGTGGGAGTCTAGTTAGCGCTCACATGCCTGATGACAACAACTCGCAAAGGGACCATTGCTCTCCAATAAACAATGATCACCGAACTTACCAGGCAAGCTTAGTTAGTTCGTGACTGTTCACAATGGCTTCTAGTGCCCAACACCTAGTCCGCTGCGCATGGACGACGACGGTCGAGGAAGTTTGAGTCTAGTTAGTGCTCACACTCATGATGACGATGACTCGCCAAGGGATCATTGCTCTCTAATAGACAATGATCACCGAACTTACCAGGTAAGCTTAGTCAGTTCACGAATGATGACAATGCTTCTTGTGCCCAACGCCTAGTCTGTTGTGCGCTGATGAGGACGGCCGAGGAAGTGGGAGTCTAGTCAGCGCTTACATGCCTGATGATGACGACTCACCAAGGGATCATTGCTCTTCAGCAGACAATGATCGTCGAGCTTACCAGGTAAGCTTAGTCAGTTTGCGACTGATGACTACGACTTCTAGTGCCACACGCCTAGTCTGCTATGCGCAAACGACGACGGCCGAGAAAGTGGGAGTCTAGTCAGCATTCACACGCCTGATGACAATGACTCGCCAAGGGATCATTGCTCTCCAACAGACAATGATCGCCGAACTTATCAGGTAAGCTCAATAAGTCCATGACTGATGACGATAGCTTCAGGTGTTTTACACTTAGTCCACCGCACAGGGATGACGACGATCGATGAAGCCAATGTCTTGTTGGCATTCCCACGCACAACAACGATGACCCCCCGAGTGACCAACGCTCTCTAAAAGATAAAAATTGTTGGTGCATCTCAACGCACAACCTGCAGTATGCAGACAACAACGGGTCACCCATAAACAAATATCAGCCAAAAGCAGTCAATTTCGATACAACTCGAATGACAAAAACAAACATTCTCCCAGCAGCTAATCCCGATAGTACTAGTTCTACGATCTAAAAAGCTTCTAAAAAAACACAATAGTACATGACAAAATAATGATTTCATTACAAATTTGGTTTGTCCCAGGAAGGACGTTACAACTATTTTAAGGGGAAACAACCTTCTCAACACCTTGTCCTGTGGAGCCAGAACCTCCCTCTCGAGAGATGGGTCCGTAAGCAGTCCTCCTATAACGGGCAAAGTCAAGGTTGACACTGGGATGCTATTATCTGATAATCTCCAAAAGCTCTAATCTGCCCAGAATGACCTCTGACGAGATCAACGGACTCTGTCCCGACATGTCAAAATAAACCGTACCTACAAAGGGAGCATAGTGCGAACGCTCCTCCAACAGTAAGTGTTCCACCTTGTGAACACGGTGAAGCCCTCAACGACTTTAGACTCAAGCTGTCGTCACACGACGGTCTATTACGCATCCACTGATTTTTCTCAGCATCTTGGGCTTGCAAATCGGATGACCACTTGTCAACAGCAGCATCTAAGTGCTACAACTCGGCCTGTGTCCATCTCAGTTCAGTACGGGTTGACTCCAAATCAGATTTGGCCAACCCCAGTTGAGATTTTATATTTGCAAACTCTGTTTCAGAGGCAAACACTGCGCTCACACGACTCCCAAGTTCGTGGCAGTACTTAAATTCTGCAGCCGACCGGTCAAGGAGTCCACTCGATAGAGAGCATCCAAATACGACATCCGCAAGTCTGTGAAAGCCTTCTCCAAAGCAAGGACTGGCCCGCGAGCTTTGGGATGCAGCGCAACGAAACCATGTGATTCAAGGGCACAAACATCTGCCTTGGACCCATGGTGACACGAAACGTCAACACGTGGTCCAATGTTTTCTCCCTCTGAGTCAACATGGGGAATAACCGCATCAAAAGGAGATGACAACCTCTATAAGTTGTGGCCTGAGTAGAACACAACAGCCCAGGAGTAGGAACCGCACGGTCAAAGGATTGCCTCCTTTTTGTAACAGCAACATGAGTCACACTCGCTTCCAATTCTGCTTACCTAGTTAGGCTAGGCAGGACTAGACTCTTCTTCCTGGAACAACGACTAACAACCCTTTCACCTAGCGAACTCGGAGTAGAAAAAATGTCGTGAGAACACTGCAACAACCCGCTCCGTACAACATTAGTCGACATTATGACCTCCTCAATGGACGTCAATGGCAGCTTGATAAACTCCCTTTCAATTCGCCTTTCATCCTCAATGAGAGTCGGGACTGCAAACTTCCCTAAAAAAATAAAAACATCAAACTAGCATCATAATTGGGAACGGAAGAATAAGCCAGCAACAAAGAAAATTATGACGATCAAACTGGAAATATCTGGGGACTCGACGACCCCCAAGCTTGAAGTACGAAGAGTTCACTGAAGCCAGAAACCAATACCTCTCCCAGGGTTCGATGTCATCGTTTACTGAACGCAAACAAACAGGGCAATTTAGTGTGCAAAGGCCCCTAGAATTCAACTGAGCGACGGTCATATGATGGACTACCACCAGGGTCAAACAAAGGCTAGCATCATGCGTCCCAAGAATAATAGAAATCAGGGTCATGAACCCGCTCAGAACCATTTTAGCGGGAGGCATGCAAATAGAAAGGAAGAAGCGCCAGACGTTATCAGGCACGGGGAGTCAGAGCCTCGACTCAAACATGCTAGGGTGCAAACTTATATATCTCTGAGGGGGTATAGTTGGATACAAATCCCGAATATGGGAACTATTTCCAGATCCCCTGGAATACGGTACAAACTTCAAAGCCTAATCAACTCAGTTTCATCAACCAGGCAATCCTCAAAAAGCTTGAGACAAGTAAATGACAACAAATCTTTGGAAGTAAGTTCAACATTATCTGTCATCGATAGAAAGAACGAATCGAACTTTACAGGAACATGATTGCTTGAAGAAACAACACAGATAAGAACAACAGAAATCTTCATCAAAAAAGCAAATATTTATAGAGAAGACAAATCGCCCTTTTCTCCTTTAGCAGTCGTGTACCCATTAATGCTATGCGCCGCTCGAGACAACACTTCGAGTTCAATCATCGCGATGGTACAATTGCTTTTTAGAGAGTCAATGGATCAACTAAACGCCCCACTTACTCGGGAAGAGTAGCTGATGATAAATCAAAATGGTCCCAACTCTACGTCGTACACATGTCATGATGGTCTCGAGGAATAACAAGCCCTAGCGTCAGCCCAACACTGATCCGGCCCAAGCAATTTTAAGCCAGCCCAGTGCAATATGCCAAACGAACTCGGATTTTTACAGCTTGCTAAGACCACGTGTCTCACAACTATCCTCAATACCCATAAGCCCCATTAAGGCAAGTATCTCGAGGATCTGCTTCAGACGGCCAAGTACAACAACTCTTTGCTTCCAACTAGGAAACATACTACAGAGTATATGTCATACATGAAGACTTCTACCTATAGACTACTCTCGAAATGGAAACTATCTCCCGCGTATCTAGTAGCACAAGGCTAACAGAGAAACTTTCCTCCACGACACGATTCCTAATTAAAAACGGATCTCCATGAAGATCTTTTTTCCTAAACTATGCCATTGATGGCTTGGTCGAACCAGGACTCCAATACTATAAATAGACAAGAGGTTGGTAAGCTAAGATACACTACAAATTCTCTGTTCACAGCATTACACCTTCCTCAGATCCCTATCTGAGATTAGCATCGGAGTGCCATCGGCCACCACAATGGTGGTCTGTGGCTCACATGTGTTACTTGTGTAGGTCAGTTGGTTCGCAGGACAAGGCCAAAATAGGGAGCAAAAATGACTGCATCAATGAGGTTAAGGGCAGTTCAATTAAAATGGGTGACTCTCGGCCTTGCAAGACAATGGAAGTTGGTACAGTCAAATTCAAGTATATTGATGGGTCACGTTTGCAGCTTATCAAGGTACGTAATGTTCTAGCTCTTTCAAAATGACCGATTTCTCATGGGGTGCTTGAAGCTAAGGGATGCAAGTATATTTGTGAGAATGGGTACTGCAATGTTTATTTTGATGACAAGTAGCTTATGACAATGGCTAGGCATGCAAATCTATATTTCCTTGGCAGTGTAGTTGAAGGTGGAACTATGGTATCTATAGTTGTTGATGAGAAGAGCTTGACCCACACACAATTATGGCACATGTAATTAGGGCATGTTGGTGAGAGTAGACTAAAGACTTTGAGCAAACGTGGCTTGATTGGCAGTGATAAAATGACAACTGGACTTTTGTGAACATTCATCTATGGGAAGCAGTGCAAAGACAATTTTAGTGATGCTACTCATAGCACCATGGAGATTGTGGATTACATCCACACTAATTTTTGGGGACCTTCTAGAGTTGCATCCAATGGGGGTTCCAGGTATTTTGTGTTTTTCATCGATGACTTAAAACGGAGAGTATGTGTGTATACCGTGAAACATAAAAATAAAGTCATTGATATCTTCAAGATGGAAAGCTATGATTGAGAAATAAATTGAAAGGGTGATCAAAATAGTGAGATCTGACAATGGCGGTGAGTATATCGAGGATCCCTTGAAGCAATTTTGTTTGAAACATGGCATTAAAAGACACTTCACAATGAAGTCGACACCACAGAAGAACGGGGTAGTAGAATGAATGAACCGTGCCCTATTGGAGAGAGCACGGTGCATGTTGTCCAATGTAGGTTTGGGCAGAATATGATGGACTAAAATAGTAAACAGGATGTGCTATTTCATTAACTGTTTTCCTTCATTAGTTATTGAGTCTCAGATTCCTATGGAGGTATGGTCTAGTATTTCTTCAAATTATTCTAACTTGAAAGTATTTGGTTGTCAAACATATTTTCATGTTAGGGAGGACAAAAATGGAGTAAGGGTCAGGAAAGCTATTTTTCTCGGTTATCCAGTTAATGTTAAATGGTATATGATGCAGTCGATTTTTGCTCCCTATTTTGACCCTGTTCCTGCTAACCCGCACACGTAACACACGTGAGCCACAGACCACCGTAGGTGGCTGATGGCACTCCGATGCTAAAGTCAGACAGGGATTTGAGGAAGGTATAATGCTGTAACAGGGAATTTGTAACGTACCTTAGCTTACCAACCTCATGTCTTATTTATAGTGCAAGGAGTCCTGGTTCAACCAGACCATTGTAGGTGTAGTTTAAGGAAAAGATCTTCGTGGAGATCCCTCTCTAATTAAGAGTCGTGCTAAGAAGGGAAGTTCCTTATTAGCTCTGCACTCCTAGATATGCAAGAAAAGGTTCCCAATCCAAGAGCAATCCGTAGAAGGGAGTTTCTCTATGTGGATGATAATCTGGTGTTTGCTTCCTAGTTGGAAGTAGAAAACAGTTGTAGCTGCCCGTCCGAAGCAGATCCTCAAGACACTTTCCTGAAAAGGGCTTATGCGTATCGTGGATAGCTGTGAGACGTGTGGGCCCAGCATACTGTGAGCGTCCGGGTTCGCTTGGCGGATTGAAGTTTAGTGAATTAGATCTGCTTGGGCTGGATCTGTGATGGGCCGATGCTTGGGCCGGTAGTTCCTCGAGATCATCATGGCACATGTTTGACTTAGGAGTGTGACCATTTTTATGTATCATCAGCTACCCCTCCGAGTTAGTAGGTTGTCACATCGTTCGCTGAGTTATCTCTTGAAGGGATATGGTGCTCATGATGATTGAGTCTGAATCGTTGCTTGAGCCACATGCTGCATTAATTAGGCGTGCGCTGGTTTGGCGAAAAAGAGGCGGGAACCTATCTTCTATATAGGTCATCCGTAGTGTTGAAACCGACCCTTCTACTCTACTTTCTTTTGAAGATATTGTTCTGAAAGGTTCGTTCATTTTCTTTATAGCTTGAGAAAACCTTCTTGATGATGTTGTTCTGGCTAAGGGCCTAGAGTTTTTTGAAGACAGACTGTTGTCCGAGCTTGGTCTCGTTGAAAGTACAAAATTAGGAGTTTCTGAAGACTTGCCGTTGTACCTTCTGATGGGCGACCAGACGCCAATGTCGCCTTCGGTCGATTTCATTTATTTACATTGAGGGATGTTTCAAACTGGAGCGTGTTTCTTGGTTCTTAACATGATTTGGGAGTTCTTGCGCTTCTTGGGGATTTCTCTGACTCAATTGGGACCCAACGTGTATAGGATCATTCAAATGATTCTGCTTAATGCTAAGGAGGTCGGCGTTAGTGTGATTCAGTTGTTGACCGCTCCTCGACTGCAGAGCAATGTTGTTTGCAAGATGAAGTCGCCGAATTGTTTCGTTAACCTACATGATGATTTCAAGTTCTGGCAGAAGTATTTTTTTTGGCTTCTATCGATTCTAAATAATTCTGGTGCAAGGGTCGTTCCCTTGAGCGACTGTTCAGGCAGCTTCATAAGTTCAACTTCTTTCTTGTGACTTTGATGTGTTTGATAGTGGTCTGAGTGATCATTGCATGTGTTCTTTTGCTAGAAGGTTTCCACTGATCCTTTTACCTTAGAGGATCAAACCACCATGGAGGCATTTAGCGTCATGGAAAAAAGGAAGACGGTTGATATCATAAGAGTTTCCAATTTCGTTCATAGTAGGCTGTGGGACAATTGTCACGTTACCCCCACTCTGCATTGGGAGTTGCGCATTAAGCTGGAGAATATGCCCTTTCAAGAAGAGGAAGACTGCTAGGGCCAAGACTCCCGTCCTGTCTGATGCGGATGATCCATATGAGACGCTTCATCTGTGAGGAAGAAACCTCGCGTTAGGACCGAGCCGTCTTCGGCACGATCAACTCTGGTGAGAGAAGAACGCGAGTTTGCTAGGCCTGTTGAGGCGGAGACTACTGTTCCTGGCTTGGTGAAAAATTATCTGCGTTGGCGGGAGTTGCTGACAGGTCAAACCTTTGTGATGCACAAGTTGAGGCTTTGAATGACTGTCTGGTGCGGGTTGCAATGGCGACTTCTACTTGTGCTGATTCACGTGGAGCCGCTCCAGTAGAGAGCTCTATTGAAGATTCGTGTTTGGTGGTGGAATATGATCACCCTACATTTGACTTGCCTGAGAGTGGTTGTGGTACTGACCGTGTCTTTTGTAGTTCGCATTGCTCACCGTCTCGTTCTAGGCCACAGCTAGAACTATTGGAAAGTCCTTTGGATACTTCGGTCCCTCTCTACCTCTAGATCCTGTTGTGTCATCTCGCAATAAAGGGTAAGCCGTTCTTGACAAGTCAAAAGCCACGGAGGAGAGTCTAAGGATGGTGGCAATCGTGAAGGGGTGCGCTTGGATAGTCTTGATCAAGGGAAATTTCATCCTTATGCATGGATAAGTCTATTTGCACCGGACTTGGTGAAGATGAGCTCACATGTCTGGCACCAAGAAGTAGATGTTGAGTATGCTTTGAGGAAGCATATAAGAAGGCGTCACAGCTGGCTGATGGACCATGCTCCAAAACCTGAGGAGGATACACTAAAGAGCGTGTGGACAAGGGTTTGAAGTATCTTATGCTTGGCATGTCTCATATGAGCCATGCGGCCATTGCTAGGATGAAAGTAGAGGTGACTCGCGAGAGAGTATATACTTTGGAGCGTGTCTTCTCACATGTGCAGACGCTGTATTTCGATGCGCTCCATGAAATTGAGTGGTTTAAGAAGCAGGCCGAAGAGATGCAATTGGATCAATCAACCATTGTCACTGAGGCTCAGAGGGCTCATCTGGAGGACCTTGAGCGTAATCCAACCAAGGCGGTGTCCGAGAAGGACGAACTTAATCAAGAGTTGAGCCAGCTCTTCCTAAAGATCGAGGTTGGCAGGAAGCTGCAGCTAGAGTTCATTCTGAGCTATAGTCTTTTGCCGAAGAGAAGGCTTCGAAGGAAGCTGACTGGGCTGCTAAGAAGCAAAAGTTGGAATTCGATGTGGAGTTCTATGCTCGAGAAGCGAGGAAGGCCGATGACCAACTCGAACTGGGATGGCATGAGCTCAGTGCTGTGAAGAGCAGTCTGGCCATTGAACAATCTTAGGTCGATACACTAATTGGCAAGTTGGAGCTACTAATGCGTGACCTTATTGATGCAATGGTGCGAGAAGAAGAGCTTCTCCAGGAACAAGGCAAATGTGAGTTTCGCTGGGTTGTTCATGGTCAGCTGGAGCTATTGGTACTGATGAAAGAGGAGCATCCGGAGTGGGATCTTAACTGTTACAAGAAGATGTCATATGTGGACTTGTTTGTTACCTCTGAGTCATCGAGCGAGGACATCTCGATCCCTAACGTCCAGGTCGAAGCTCGTACAAATGCAACTTCTGCCCTTGTTCCTCCTAGGCTTAGCTATTCCGTTTTTGTACCTTATCCTGATTAGGAGCAAACTTTGTGTGTTTGTCTTGACCATTAATGAAAATAATATTTTTCATTTCATACTTGGCGTCTCTATTGCACGTTTTTCATTTTGCATTGTCGTCTTACTTTGGCATAGGCTGGTTGAATCAATAGGACATTGTCTAGTCTGTCTGCGACGGAGAACTTGACCACTTTGTATTGTGAATGACTCAAGGTCATTGCTGCGTAGTTATGTCCGATAGTGGGCATGTTGCGAACAGTTTAATTGGGGGTTGAGTCACCCGAGTATGTCCTATCCCATAGGTAAGCTACTTGAGATTTTTTCTTTGTCTGACTGGTCGGTTGTAGCTGCTACCAAGGGCAAGCTGTGGTGGCTGAAAGTACGCGTTAGAGCATTTTCACTGAGTCAGGCATCGTAAGCTCAGGTTGGCGTCCTAGTTAGCTTTTATCTGGGCATTGGTTGTACTATCCTTGTATCAGCACGAGTGGCATTTTTCTAATGTTAGAATGTCTATCCGTTTGAGCGTGAAGGCACTAACTCAGCTAAGCTCATATTTATTTCCGCAGTCCTAAGGGAGAGCGGAGGTTGTGTGGAATTTTTTTTGAGATTCCCACCTTTTGAATCCTTTATGACTGAGTAGAGTGATCGATAGATTCGGGGAGTAAAGGTTTGGCAACTAGGTTGAAGAGCAGTGGTCTTGTGGCAAGCCGTCGGAATCAGTTCACACTACACCAAAAACCCCATTAGCAACGGTTCTATACCGTGGGTGTAACCCACTGCCACGGCTAAGAGCCGTGGGCTACAGAGGCGTCGCGAAATTCTTTGTAACGGCTATAAACCGTTGCTAAACATTGTAGCAACGGTTTTATGCTTGAATAGGGGTGGTGATTTTCAGCATTTAGCCACGGTTTTAAACCGTTGCAATAAGAATAGCAACGGTTTTTAGCCGTGGCAAAAATAGCCACGGTTTTAAGCCGTGGCAAGGTAGCCACGGTTTTTAGCCGTTGCAATAGTTAGCCACGGTTTAAAACCGTGGCAAATTTTATTTTTATTTTAATTTTTTTTAATTTTTTTTGTTTGCTATCAAATGACTAAAAGCATAAGCATCCAAATTTTAGTAAAACCAATACCTAATCAAATAGACAATGGGATTATTGAATTGTGACTCTTCTCAAATGGGTTTTAATTCCTCAATAACTAAGAAAGAGCATTGTTATATATACAACCTAAAACATTAGTCTATACAAGAATGCCAATCCAAATTTCTGTAAACCAACTCTTAAGCAAACAAAGAATAAAATTCTTGAAACATGACACTTCTAATAGGCTTTAAATTCTACAACAACTAAGAACAAACATCATTCCATGTGGTTAAACATCAGATCCAGGAACAACAACAATTCTTAGATCCAGGAACAACAACAATTCTTGTGGCCTCAAGTAGTCGACGAGCGTTAGAATGCATCACAAACATTTCCCATTGCAGTGAATACACTTTCTACCTTATTTCTATTCTTGTATTCTTTATTCCTCTGTCTCAACTCAAGTGAAACAGCAAGTTGCTTCGCACTTTTTGCCAGTTCCTTAACATCCCCATTCTTCCTACACTGAAAAAAAAAGTTCATATCAGTTTGGTATTGGCACTTCTGATCAGATTCTAAAACTGACAATTTACAGAACAAATTGTGGTTAAAGTGTATTGAAGAACTTGACAATTTACAGAACAAATTTTGTACAGAGCTTGGCCTACAGTTTTCTAGGTTTTTTTACGGGATAATTACAAACAAAAATCAAAATCTACAGATCATTGATTGACCTTACTTTGGTGATGTCTCGACTGCTTGAATAAAAATACTAATAATGAAACTTGCAGCAAATAACACGCATACCTCGGACATTATAATCCATGGAATAACTCCAAGTCCAAGAGAGAAGGAAAGAACAAGGACCTGAAAGAACTTTTGTCAAACAAACTCAAATAACATTATTAACAGAAACAATTAAATGAGCAGCAAAACATACCACAAGTCCTACTAATGACAATATGCTTAAGACATTGTAGAAATGAGAATCCGACACTACAAACTCCCAATGATTTGAAAGAAACAAAAGCATTAGAGGGGGGAAAAAAACTCCAACATAAAACAGCAAAATGTTTCCTACTCAATCCACTATAGATACTAACTTAGCAATATGCATTTATTATTCAAAAGAAGATTTCCCAAGTGCCACAGCATGACGCACCTTCAAATAAAATGATACTGAAACAAGTAAGAGACTAGCAGTCATTCCGCTTGTCGAAACCTGCAAAGATAGATCATATTTTTAGTTTTTTCAGTCTTCTTAAGTGTTGTGAAGCCTAATAGCATGCACGCTGTTGCCTTGAAAATAATCCGTGCTTGGAAATGTTTCAATAAGTAGTGCATTTAACTTAACAATCTAATCAGTATTATTATTGCATAAGAAACATGTGTAGTACATTGCACGTACGTATGCCCCCTATATAGTTAGGATAATGGTTAGACAATAACTAAGAAATCCATACTTAAGTTGAAATAATTTCAATGCATTTGGAAATAACTTAAAAAGTACCTATCATATAATAAGTTGGGGCACACATGACTGATGGTCATGGTTATCTGAACAGAGTCAGTTTATTGGCACAAAAGGTACATAATCTCTCTTAGTTGGAACCAATTGAATCTCTCTTCACATAGTGCACTTGCTCATCCACCCTTCAAGGCTACAGGGTACCTTCATAAAATAGAGAGAATTTGAACAGGATGAACACATGTTTTCTGTACCAAAAAGAACATAAATTTGAAGAAGAACCCATAACTTGGTATTGAATCCTAATTGACATTCTTGAGAAAGTGATCAGAAATAGTGAACTAGTGGGCATTAGCAGATTAGAAGCTGTATTTTCATGTTTCTTACAAACAGAATAAAATATGATGGATGCATTTTTGAAGAATATATTCAACACAACATGCTTAAATAAAATCTAAACATATTTGCATGCAGTTCTTTAATTCTGCATCAATCAACCAAAACAAAAAAGATGGAAACTGTTAGTATCATCCTTTAGAGAATATTGCACGCCAACATTGATACAAGTTACAGTTCTTGGTTTACTAGTTCAAAAATCTTCTTTTCAGTTTCATGTCTTTCCACTTATTGATAAACACTTCGAACAATGTAGAGAATACTCCAGATTGTCCAAAAGTAGCATTTTTAGAACGTTTGGACTCTTGTAGATCAAGAACTCTATAAATGATCAATAACTAAGCTCAAAAAAGCAACACAGAACACCAAACATCAGCATTTGAAAACACTAGACTATGGAGGCAAAGAATCAGTTGAAGACTGGTCACTTACACAACTCTAAGAATTATATGACACAGTACTGCAAGGTCAAACTGACAAGCAACATGTTGACATCCAATTTAAGTAACATAAAATTCATAGTTTTGTACCGAGAGAACTGCTTCCATAGAAGATATCGATTCATACTCAACAAAGCCAAAGCAGAAACCCTGTTGATGTGCAGATAGTAACACAGAATAAATGCCATCATAGGGAAATGTAAGCCTGGAGATGAATATTATGGAGCTAAAAGTAAATCATACCTTGTTACTTCTGACTTGTACACCAAATAGCAACATGTTAAACTTGATATGATTAATCTACATGAAGGAACATGTTAAGACACTAATTCTTACCGAAGCTTTGTCGAATGTGCTTTGTCCCACACCAATAGCAAATACGGGAAGACCCTGTCAAAAAAGAGAAAAGAAAAACTTAATTTTAGGAGCATTTGCCTATTCTCTTTCCATTGAAACACAATAAGAATGATTTAGCAGGAATATGAGAGTAAAGTAGAAGCCTAGATGAAATATAACCGCTAAAGCTAAACCAAAAGGCTTCAAACAGAATATACCAGACACGTATTTCAAATTGCTCTAGTTAACATATAGAGCCACATATATCTAAGACTGCTATGCTCGAGAAGAATAACAACCCAAATGATTCTTTTTGTTTAACTATGAGATATTTTAATCTCTGATCCAATTTTGAGTTCCAAATCCTAATTTTAGCTAAGTATATGCAAAATCAAATTAAAAATTAACTTCTTGATAAATATTTATGTTGATGCCAAAGCTATTGACACATTGGGATACATACTTCCATTGATGCCAAAGTTATTTGCCTAGAAATGATAAGATAATGGGAAACACGTGTACTAGAAGAATGAAAATCGAGAAAAAAGTCATCTTCATCTAGAAGAATGATTTAAAATTGCTATCTAATGAATGATATCTAAAAGAAAAGAGAAGGAAACAGTTAAACAAATAAACTTTAAAAGGAACATGAAATAGGCTGGACGAAGCAGAAATATGCCAAAATAACCCCTAAAAGTACAAATATGAGGATGAGAGCTGACCTGTTTTGAGTAACCCGATAATCCTATTAGTTGTGAATCACGCACAGCTCTGTAGAAATATGAGGATGAGAGTAACCTGTTTTGAGGATGAGAGCTGACCTGTATTCAACATGCACTGTTGTGAAGGGCTCTGTTTCATGCATGGACTGTGCTCAGTATCAAGACCTGAACATTCATGGTAAGGGTTTCGATGAGAAGCCAACAAAGTAGTCTACAATACTCTTAAGATATCAAACCAAATAAATGGCTCCATTATATTGTGTTCATTAACCCGGAATGAAAGCATTCTGCAAATACGTACCCCTGGAAACCCAAGCTCATATAGCCCAAATCCAGCTAGAGCTACCAAAGGAACAGCTGAAAGTGGACTTAGAAACCTGGAAATAGAAAAATTAAAAGATAAAATCAATAACTTTATGTAGTCTCATTATCATTCAACAGTTTCAAATTTTGCTGCTATAGGCAATGAAATTTGAGTAATACTCAGGGTTAAGTTTAACAAATATGCGTTAAAGGATCAACCAAAATGATTTTCCAGTTTCTCAGATTCTAATCCATGATCAAGGTTATAAACCAACCGAGTAACATTACGCCAAAGACCACTGAAGCCGATGAAAATCTGAAGAGCCGAAGCAACAATAAGAGCTCCTTGAATTCCACGCATGATCTTCTTGAATTTCTGTATAAACACAAACAGAACTAACGTTACTGATCATGTTAAGAAAAAACCTTAAGGAAGAGGAGCAGGTCACAAAACCTCGTGAGGATCCAAAACATTACTGTATCGGCCAGCCAAAATTATTGAAATGGTAGTGCCACAAAGGTATAAGATCCTCCAATGACGGCAGGTAGCCTGGTCCCAAAGAATGATTGCTCAGAGTGTTCAAACCAGCAACAAACAGTAATGTCTGGATAACTGTTCGCTTTCTCATCCTGAGAATATGAAATGCATGGATTACCAAACAGCTAAGTTGATCAAACATTCAACATTTTTAACATAAATCTTATTATACTTCCACACTCACATTCTCCAAACCAAGACCTTGTGTGAATGGGGCCCTTCCCGTTGCAATAAGGGCGGCATCAACTGCATCAACACCTTGTTATGATTACAGTAACTATAGCAATAAAACATGTCTGTGTTTGCTTTACATGAAGATTGCAGGAAAAAAAATAAAAAATAGTTTGTTTTGAATATATATGTATCCATGAAGAGAATCGGATTCTTCCTTCTTGTGGACTTCAAAAATTCCAATGTGTGCAAGTCCATTTAAATTTTCTAAGTTATATGAATACTATAAGATAGCGGCCTCATATTTACTTTAAGTAAACAGCTAATGGATATCATAAAAGACACAAGATTAGCAAAGCACTTACCATTTCGAGTAGAAAGGTAGCAATGTCATACATTCATATATTCATTTCTATTTAACAAAGGAGTCTTATATAAGCATTAAAATAAATAGATTATGCAAACGAGCACACATCACCTTGTTTAGCATTGGACTGACACAAATATTTGGGGGGTCTGCAAAAACAATGCTTATCAGATGCTTTTGAAAATTGTAACAAACATCAAGTGTAACTGCAATGCAGACAGACATTCACAGTAAATAAAGTCAATATTGGCTACACCAAGCATATAGAACACACATCATAAAGAGGGGGGAGATTGGAGGGCGATCTAATTAGGAAGGCAACACCAAATAAGAATGTTCTGATTCATCGATCTGCAATGAACTTTATTAATATACATTGTCAAATGATTGATTTGTGTAGATGCAGTACAATAATAAGCTAGCTATTCTAATAAGGGAAAAATGTCAAGGTTTGTAAAACACTGATTAATACTGGGATTGACGTCTCAGGTACCTTCAATAGATAATAGATACTCCTTGCTTATATACGAACGGTGATAAGGACCAACCTGAACATCAGAATATTACATGAGCAACAAACATACATTGGTTATATTTGAACAAGTTGATAGATGTTGAACAATTGTTGTCATTGAGAGAGCGTGTACATTTTCCTTGGAAATGATTGCGAGTTCACCGGGCTTAATACCCTGTTCAACAAACTCTTTAGTTGCATCCTCTCAAGCCTTCCATGTACCATGGTTCCCAAGAAATCAAAATAGACTATTACTCCTTATGCAGATTTTATAAGACCTCATAAACGTTAAAATATCAAAGAATTTTTTCTACTGTAAACTGAACTGAACTTTATAACCAAAAAAAAAAAAAGTAATTCACAGTCACTGAATTTTCCCAATTTTATAGCTGATTTGATTGTGTTTGGGTTTACCTTGAACACCAACTGCAAGCTCGAATGCCTTTCCGGATAAATATTTCTTTTCTTGTGAAGACGATCTGAAACATCTCAGCCTGAAATAGTTGCTAAGAGTACCTGAAGAAGAACCATAGATCATAAAACAGTGAGATACATTCATTCATTGAAGAGCCCTCAAAAGCAATAAAGTCCAATCTTGAACTTACCCAGATAAAAGCAATAAGAGACCTAGAAACATGAGATTAAATACTGCAACTTATGAAATGACAACCTATGTATCAGTAATTTCAAAAGCCCAAACATGTATAAATTGTACTAATATCAATCTGCAACAGATTTCATCAGAAATCAGACTAGATTTTCCCACTCATGCTCTTTTGGAGGTGAGATTCTTGTTCTTAGGCAGTCAAATATAAGAAAACCCATGTATATATGATCCCCACAAACAATAAAAAGCACCTAAACTGGCCAATTGTATTGACATAAATAAGAAAACCCATATTGCAGAGTGTCGCAGCAGCGTGTTTGCATGAAGGCCACTGCATCGCAGCAGCTCAGAACACAGCACAGCAACAGGACGCTCTGCGACGCAACAGCGTCCATCAGCCTAACGCGTATCCACCATCTCGCCACGGCCTTACCACCAGTCCAGGCCGCAGCACAGTCCCAGCAACCAGTGCCCAGTCCTTCCAGTCCGCAGCTCTCCCTGCTCCGAAAAACAGGGGACACTCTGTTTTACGGTAGAGTGCCCTGCCAGCACTCGGTTCCCAGGACCTACCATTGCCCATTCTTGCTGCGTCCATTCTTCCCCGTGACGTGTGTATACAGACTACTTACCATGACCCCTTCTACTTGGAGTATTGTCTGTCCATAGGTTCTAAAAGAGCAGCGGAACTCCAGCATCAACCAATCCCATGCACTAAAATGAAGCAAGAAACATGGTCAGTTGAATGATAGGCATAAACCCTCCTGATGAGCTTGTAAACACATCTAATAACAGCTAAACCTAACAAGGCCCAATGTTCAAAGAGGCTAAGAATGAAATACATCCAACAATACACCAATTACAGACCAAAAAGCTAAGAAGGCTAACAAGTGGTATTTTTTTTGTTCAAAGAATGAAATGAAAATGGGATTCCTATAGAATGGATGGAAGATTGGTAGTACTATATAAAGAGCTGTTCTTGCAATATGTAATAAATATTAGTAAGTGGGGTCTGTTGGTGATATAAATAATTTTAGTAAATGGGATTCCTATAGAATGGATGAAAATGGGATTCCAAAATAAGAGGCAAAATGCAGCATGAATAAGGTTTAGGGTAATATGATTTGTCTAACAAACATACTTATCAAAAACATTTATTGTATCATATTTTGGAGAATGGCTGCATTCTTTTGTTTAACAAACAAAGCAAGAAACAACAAACTTTAAACTGACCTGCTGCTCTCTTAGCTAAAGCAAATGTTCCTTGCCCATAAAACATAGCCACCTGCTCTATTTTTCCTCGAAACAAACACAACAGACCTGCTGTGTTTTTCCTTGAAAAAATAGAGCAACTGCAACCAATTTCCTCTGCGCCTGCGCCTTGCACCTTCCAGCCATTGCTGCCCTGTTTTCCTGAACAGAAACAGAGCAAACAACTCTGTCCCAAGCCAAGACAGTACCTGCCAGGACTCTTAATGAGAAAAATGCATAAAGATAATAGTATACAAGAAAAATTACCATTACGAAAGGCCATGGAGGTATATTATATAGAATAACGGACTTAGGATAGGAAAAGCCATTACCACAACCTCAATTTGCTCAAACCTTCCATGGTTAATCATTTCAATAAAATCCTTGATGAATGGGAGATACGCACTTTCATGCATCTCGAGGGGGATGAACGGCTTCACCCCCTCCCTCGCTGGTTCCCTCGCCATTTAGAATTTCCCTTTAATAAGTGTTACTTTATCCATGCAATATTACTTGAAATGTGATTCCCAATGGTTACTACATAATATTCCTACTCCCCAAACCCCCGCTCAACCTAGCTACTCTACTCCCGGTCTTACTGTCCTATCCAACCTCGGCATTACCTACTCCATATTAAACTCCTCCACGATGAACTTATCTTGTGAACATTAAAACCTTACCCCTTCACCTAGACATTCTGTTTTTCTTTTTCTTTCCTTGCCAGCCTTTAACTGCCAACCTTATTTTTTCATCAAAGTAGAAGATGGTAACATGTTTTGTATGAAGAACCAAGGGCAGAGAAGATAAAGCATCAGAGAAGTGAGTAGTTGGATGCTTAATCACCAACAGAATGCAATCATCTCCTATAATTTTATTGTGGCCATACCTTCAAAACAGCAGCAAACTATTCATTCATTGGATCGTATTTCTCCACTCCATACTTCCTGAATACCTGAGAGGAGGCATTCTCAAGACTTTAGTTTCTAGAATATACTCTAGAATTTATATATAGAATTAACGACATACACAAAGAAATGATGCAGAAGTTACATTTTTTTAAGACAAGGCAAAACAATAAAAAAAAATTAATTATAGGGAGCTAGAGTGAGAAATTCTCCCCTTCAAAGAACACCCAATACAAAAGATAAATATCTTTTTTTAATCTAAAATTGGGCTCAATGGACCATATTTTATCCATCCATTAACTACCTTATACCAAACTACTACAGGCTACTATGTACGTCGTAAAATGCCAAAGCAAATACTACGTCACCTCAGCAAGTTGCTTGTTGGTCATTGCAACACCTTCTAAAAGTGTTTTCAAGAGTGGAACAGCACCAGCAGAGTCTTTTGTTTGATCTATCTTCGAAAAGCTATCTTTAACAACTGCTGAAGCTCTTCCGAGATTGTCAGCAACATCTAATAAGCTCTTTGCAAAGTTCTGCAGCATTTACGAGAAGTAAGATTTCAAGAGTAAGTAATAATAATAAATAAATAAATAAATAATCAGATATTTGATACAAATCATGGATAATTCATGAAATTCTAACCTGGATGGCAATCTTTTTGGAGTTCTCTGATTCTATTCTTGTTCTGTCCATTATCGCTAGCGTATCTAAATAGCCCCTGAGAACACTATCTTGCATGCAATAAGGTAATCATTCTTACCTGCTCAGGTCAGTATCTGAAGATGGAGGGAAGTAGAATAGCAACTTCTGAAGAAGAAGGGTAGCCACTTTTCTATTGGGTAGCCACCTGTTACGTATAGAAAATTTAGTGACCTCAAATATCTCATTACACTAAGACCAAAATGAGCAACAAATTAATCCTTAAAATAGCATACTTACAATGTATCAAAATTCCCAATCTGAGATAGCTCAATTGGTATTGGGCCTTTGAGCCTGTTCGACAAAAGATTCCTATTATAATAGAAAGAAATCAGTTAATGCCATACAGCAAGTAATGGCCAATATGTCAAAACCAATATGAAGTTCCATGCATGACTTTCATTCACGGTACAAGTGCCTATTGGGTCCAGCCATCCAATAAACAAAACAGAAAGGAAATCAACAATAAAACCAAAAGAGTCAATGACATTGGATATTTTAAATCAATGATAAATTAGTGAAAGTCAAGACTTACAAGTACGTCGTACTCTCAAGCTTTTCAAATGCAGGTGGTATGGTTCCATTCAATTTGTTTTGAAAGAGATCACTGTTACAGAATCATGTGCTTAATGATGT